>JAPWTK010000238.1:670000-693181 GCA_029963805.1 Aromia moschata
CTAAGATTCACAATTTTGTCAGTTATGCCCTTTGGTAACGGGAGAGACAATAAGAGAGAGGATACTAATAAAAATATTTTTATAGTATTCCGAAAGAGAGCATTATAGATTTAGAAGCAAAAGTTGCCGAAGCCCCATCAGGAGTTGCCGGATGTACTCAGAGGGAGGTGGAGTTGGTGGCGTCACAAGTATGGGTGGTGTCGGCATCGATTCCTCAACTTCCGTTGCAGATTGAGGATGCTAGTAGGCCAGAAAAGCCGGAGGTAATTATTTACTTTATTGTCCATATTTTATATTAAAGATAGGTTTAGTGTATTTTATTTACAAGTCATGACCAATAAAAAGCATATCAGATAAAACGTTTTATTTTGCATTAAATGAAAATACATTTTGAATTCATAATCTAAACAAAACAAAGTGTAATCTTTTCAAATGAGATAACATAAGTACAACGAAAGTGTGTTTTTTTTTTAATGTTTTCTGTGTTTAAAAAATATATACATATGTATGTTGTAAGTTGATAATACAACATACTGGTACTTATTCATAAAATAATCTGTTGGAAATTTTGATATAGACAGTTGAGGGAATTGTTAATTCTTAAACTGTAGGTATTGATTTAATTTTCTATTAATAATAGTAACAATATTCACGTTATAATCAAAGTATAACGACTTTTGAGTTCCTGTCATGGATTTGTGTGGGGAAGAGATGTCTATTATAATTTCCCCTGGCAATGGGCCAAAAATAATTGAATATACATATTTTGATTTACTAAAAAAAAAAAAGGTTCAAACAGATAGCTTACTTTTACAAAGTATTTTGTTGTTTTGCTGTTTCACTACCAGTAAGATACCAGATAAGTAAAATAAAATTTAGAACAAAATTACATACAGTATAACTGGAACCTTCGGCTTAGAAACAAATTCACACACTATAACATTTCACCACTCAACACCGAAACTTTTTTGTAGTCAATGTGTGCTTCGCCAACCATGTTGGCATCATCAGATGATTAAAACTGATGAGTTTTAATCATTTCCTTAATTCTTACTTCTACTTTAGGATGAAGAAGGGTTAAACATTAGAGTAAACCAAGATACAAGACTGGACAATAGAATCCTCGATCTAAGGACTCCAACTAACCAGGCCATATTCAGGCTAGAGGCTGGCGTTTGTCGTTTGTTCCGCGACATTCTAACTAAAAGAGGCTTTGTAGAAATTCACACCCCAAAGATTATCCCAGCCGCGTCCGAAGGGGGGCGCCAATGTGTTCACTGTTAGTTACTTTAAAGGTAAAATCCCTCTAAAGTGAATGTGAAGAGATATATTTTTAATTCCTTTGATGGCTAACGCCGCCCAATGGTGTGCATATATCTTTTATAAATTCGAAAATTGTGAAATAATTTTTTTCATTCAAATCAATATAGGAGAGTAAAATTAGCCTGCAATACAAAACTCATAATATTTATAATATAATTTTCTGTAAATAATGCTCATTTAGCCAGACAATCTGAAGTTTTAATAAACCTAGCTGAAATCAAACACAAACACTTCACTGGCGGAAACAAGAGAGAAATACTAATGTACATCATTTTAACGACACAGTGGACCGCATGACTAGCTAACCAACGTATTCGATGCAATGCAAATTACTCTAATTGGGTCACTGTAGCTCAGCGTAAATGCTGCATGTTGCCGGCTCTTCAAAATTTAGTAATATACCAGTACATAAAGTTGTTTTAATTAATAATTTTTTACAGCAATTTTAAACGCCTTGTTTTAATGCTAACTAATAAATTTATATCTATGTATTTTTTTTTAAATATTCCAAACTAGCTTTCTAAGAACGTCGCAAACTATCAGTTTACTGAAGTATGAAAATAACATTTGTATAGTGAGCTTAGCAATTTTAGAAAATATATCTGACAACCTTACTTTTTTTTTCATGTCTACATTCTCATTAGAAATACTGTAACAGAATAAATCGATTTAAGTTTTTTTCGTAAATCTTCAACGAGTATACTTTTTCAGGGTCAGCGTATTTGGCGCAGAGTCCGCAACTCTATAAACAAATGGCAATCGCCGCCGATTTTGATAAGGTATTTACGGTAGGCGCAGTTTTTCGAGCCGAAGATTCGAACACTCACAGGCATTTGACCGAGTTCGTCGGCTTGGACTTGGAAATGGCCTTCCAGTACCATTATCACGAGGTTATGTTGACAATCGGGGACTTGTTCACCGAAATATTCAAAGGACTACGTGACCAGTAAGTCTAAAATTTACCGATAAGATTATCACGCTATGTATTTCGTTTTTTTTAGGTACAGTACCGAAATCGGCATAGTCGGCCAGCAGTTCCCGGTAGAACCGTTCACTTTCTTGGAACCGCCGTTAGTTCTGCAGTACCCTCAGGCCCGTAAGATGCTCGCCGAGGTCGGGGTTGAGGTGGGCGAGGAGGAAGACTTGAGCACGCCCGCTGAGAAACTCCTCGGTCGCCTGGTCAAAGCCAAATACGATACTGACTTTTACATCCTCGATAAGTATCCGTTGGCGGTGAGACCGTTCTATACCATGCCCGATCCCCAGGATCCTCGCAAATCGAACTCCTACGACATGTTCATGAGGGGCGAAGAGATAATCAGCGGGGCACAGCGTATACACGATCCGGAACTGCTCACCGAAAGGGCGAAACATCATGGCATAGGTAAGTTTTACGTACTTTAGTAATTTGTAGAAACGTTATTATTTTAAAGAAATCAGAATATAACGAAATATTTTCTTCTTACAGATATCACAAAAATTGCCTCTTATATCGATTCATTTAAATACGGCTGTCCTCCTCATGCCGGTGGTGGCATTGGACTGGAAAGGGTTGTAATGTTATATTTGGGTCTTGACAACATTAGAAAAACTTCGATGTTCCCCCGTGATCCAAAACGAGTAACACCTTAAGCATTTTTTTTTATGTGGTCAGATGGTTCAAACGATAATGTAGTGTTGATTTATGCCGTGTAGAGTTTTTAATTTGCATGTTTTGCATTCTTATATACAAAAATAAAATATCAAGTGAAAATGGTAGTTTATTTCAAGCGAGTATTTTTTTATACAGAATGTATCTAAATAATACCGAAAAAAATTTAAGAGGTGGTTTCTCCGATTAAAATTAAGAGGGGTTTTCGGTATAAAATTTTTTGAAAACGTGCCCTGAAAAGTTATGCCCCTCCAAAAATTCTAAAAAAAAAAAAATGTTTTTCTTTTTTATGTTCCCTGTACATTAAGCTAAAGAAACGAAACTTGGTGAACAGTATCTGTTAATAAAACTAGACTTTCTGAAATTTTTCACCCCTATAGTATTTTTCTAACGGGTTGAAATAATCAACCCCTAATGTTTGTTGGCGAAACATTTAACGCATCTACTTACGGACTGTATGATTTGCGATGTCCTGGATGACCCTGGGTGCCGTATTTTCTGTCTCTAGGTGTCTTCAGCAGATATGGAAACACCGCTTGTTGATTCTCGAAAATGTTAATTTGTCGCGTCGCGGCGAAAAGACGAATTGTCTCCAGGAGATGGGGGAACACCACCGTGGATTATTGAAAGGTTTTACTAGCGTGATACGCCGCAACGAGACGCGAAATAGTTACTCGAATTATGCGTTGTGCCGAGATGAGATGCGACTTTGTAACTGTTCGCTACAAACGGAAACAAAAAGGAAAGGATATTGGGTCGGAAGGAAGGGGGAATGGTGGGCCCTTTATTTCCGTATGTCAATTTTAAGCGCGAATATTTGATTTAAAAGTACAATGAGCGCGTCGTCTACTAAGAGTAGGTTTAATTTAGTTAGAAAGAAATAAAACGAAGCGAACAGGGGAATACAAACGCGAACATACCCCCCCGCCTAAAATACAAGTATTTTAAGTTTAAAGAGAATAGGGGAGAGGACATAGTTTAACCACGGGTCTCTTAAGAGTTCCTAACGCGGTTTTCAAAGTAACGACTGTACTACATTATCTGAGCCTGGGTGAGTTTCGAGGACCCGACCCACGCGCCAGTGTAACGGAGGAGATGAATCGTCTTTAATCAAGACAACAGAACCTACTTTAATAGGATCCAAGGGTCGGTCCATTTAGATCTTTGTTGTAACGTATGTAGGAATTCGAGATTCCAACGTTTCCAGAAATGTTGGTGCATTTGCCGGATCAATTGCCATCGTGTGAGCCGGTTTAATTTGATGTTAGTTAAATCAGGTTCGTGGAATGAAGTTAGTGGAGTTAGAGTCAGAAAGTGTCCCGGCGTCAAAACATTCAAATCGTTCGGATCGGAACTTGTGGAGTCAACGGACGCGAATTTAGCAATGCTTCGATCTGTACGAAAACCGTATACAATTCTTCAAAAGTCAAGATCTGATCTCCAATAACGCGAGTCAAATGGGTCTTTACGGATTTAACCCCTGCTTCCCAGATCCCTCCAAAATGAGCGGCAGAAGGAGGATTAAATTTCCATTGAATATGTTCAATAGAGGCCGCACTTTGAGCAAAGTTCAGTAATTGTCGAGAAGCGCCTACGAAATTAGTGCCACAGTCAGAATGAATTTCAGAGCAGCATCCACGTCGAGCAATGAAGCGGCGAAATGCTGCTAGGAATGCGTCAGTTGATAAGTCGGAGACTATTTCTAAGTGAACAGCACGAGTGGATAAACAGACGAATAGGCAGAGATATGCCTTGAGAGTTTTAGCACCTCGAACACGATTCATTGTTATAGTGAAAGGGCCTCGAGGTCAACACCAACTATTTGAAAAGCTCTTAGTGCTTGTAAACGACATGGGGGTAGATCACCCATTGGTGGCTGTAACGCTTGAGGTTTAGCTCGAAAAACATCTATAGCAATTGGATAGACATTTTCTTATAGCTCTATGAGCGGATAGAATCCAAAAAATTCTGCAGTATTAAATAATGAAGGGTTTTTGCTCCAGGATGGAGATTCCTTTTATGCACATCCTCAATGATGAGGTTGGTCAAACGATGTTTTTGTGGTAGCAACGCGGGAAATTTATGTTCAAATGACAATTTGGAATGTCAAGAGCGACCACCTACTCGGAGGATGCCCTGGTCATCAAGAAACAGATTCAGCTTACGTAAAGGCCTTGAACAGAGTTGATTGGTTTTTAACTTGTGAATTTCAGATTGAAATACTTGACCTTGAACCAGTTTCACCAACCTCAGAATAGTGTCATGGTATTCAACGTTATTTATGGGTCCCACCTTATGGTCAAGGGGGTTTTTGCTATTATGATGGAAGCGAACAACATATGCCAGCACATACATATCGTTTGAAGTGAAGAAAACCTATGTAATAACTGCATGAGAACAGATGGTTCAATCTGAACGACAAACACTTTAACAGTTTTTCCTCTTCGCAAAGTGATTCCGTATTTGACTGGAGGGAGGAAGCTAATTTATCAGATTGAGGCCACTGTTCAATGGTAGCGATAACCATGGTGGTCCGGACCACCAAAGCTGATGATTCACGAGTTAGATGGAAGGATACCTCTTGATGCACAATCTGCTGGATTGTCGATAGATGAGACATGATGCCAGTTAATAGAAGGCACACGTTTTTGTATATAGGCTACTCGGTTCATAACGAATGTTTTCCAACGATGAGGAGATGAATGGATCCACGACAAGACGATAGACGAATCAGTCCAGGCAACGACATCTGATATACTCAAAACACCAGAGTATGTTTGCACAACCATGTGTAGTAATTTAGACAAGAGCACTGCTCCGCACAACTCTAACCGAGGAATAGTTAATTTATTTGACCTTGTAGGTGCTACCTTTGATTTGGATATAATTAAACGGGTTATGTAAGACTCCCCATGCTTAAACCGACCAAAAACCGTTGCTGCATATCCAGCCAGTGATGCATCGCAAAATCCATGGATTTGACATGGACTGTTCCGGTCGAAAATTAATTGACGATCCACACTGATGTCTAGAGAAAAGAAATTTCTGATTTGTACTTTAACCATTGACGAGTAAGAGGTTCAGGCAGAGAATCGTCCCAGTCACAGCTGGAATGCCATATCTGTTGGAGTAAGTGCTTTATGTAGAAGGTGACAGGAGTGAGATATCCCAATGGATCATATACACGTGCTAATTCTGACAGAATTCCGCGTTTTGTACATGGACGGTCGAAGGACATTAGTCTAAACGTGAACGTGTCTGTCATTGGGGACCACTGGAGGCCTAAACTTTAAGAGTGAGTGTGGGTACTGAGTCGAAAGAAAATGGGGCTTGACAATGTTCGCCGGAAGTGTTTCTAATAGATCTGAATGGTTACTCGACCACTTTCGTAAAGGAAACCCTCCAGATTCACACAGTTGAATAAGCTCAGATTGTAGATTCGTGCTGCAGCTAATGAGTCACAACCTGTGATGATGTCATCCACGTAGATATCAGTTTGCAGGACCTTTGAGGCTGCGGATATTTAGTCTGTCCATCAAGAGCCAGCTGTTGCATTGTTCGCAAAGCTAAGAAAGGTGCAGAAGACACACCGTAAGTAACAGTTTTAAGCTTATATTCAGTCAGGAGTTCATCGGGATTGAATCGCCAAATGATACGCTGATAATCCCAGTATTGAGGTGCAACTTGGATTTGTCGATACATCTGTTTGATGTCAGTTATAAAAACGACCGAGTGCGAACGAAATCTAAGCAAAATCTCGACAATGTCTTGTTGTAATTTTTGATCCCACGAGCAGATTATCATTCAATGATTGGTTGTTGGCGGCTTTGGCCGATGCGTCAAAGACTACCCTCAATTTTGTTGATGAAGAATCAGATCTCAGTACCGGATGATAGGAATGTAGTAGGAATCGAGTTCATCGATGGGGGCAGCTAATTCCATGTGATCAGAATTCAGATAATCACGCATGAAATCAACATATGATTGTTTAAGAACAGGATCCTTTTTCAAACGATGCTCCAAAGCGAAAAAACGTCGAATTGCAATATCTTTAGATTCAGGAAAAACAGGTTTAGAATCTCGAAAAGGCAAGGGAACACAATCGACCAGATGGGAGTTTGCTATACCCTTCAACGTACAATTTCTCACATAGCTCATCGTCTGGGCTAGTCGAGATCATGGGGACCTCTTCAACCTGCCAAAATTGTCTCATAGTGGACTCAAGGTCATTCTCTGGGCAATCTTCCATGATTTTGACATGAAAGGAATTGATGACCGTTCATTAGTTTGTTCAGGTTGAACTGAGCCAGATAATACCCATCCGAAAATGGTATTGAACGCTGAGGGGCAACGAGGACTAGGGGCAAGGACAAGCCCGGGCGAATAAGTTGAGCATAAACGTCAGCACCCAGCAAGAGATCAACGTGGCAGAAATGTAGAAATTTGGATCAGCTAATTTCAGATTATTAATATGATCCCACAATAAAACTGTAATGATTGAGAAGGTATTACCAAGCAACATGAGGTATGATTGAGCTTCTAGATGTATCGCGGGTTGACATGATCCATGAGGACTTATCTTGCAATGGATTGAACCCGATGAAAATATACTAGAATTTGCACCAATACCTTGTATTTGAATTTTTGTCATGCTGTCTTTTCAAGTTAAGATTACGAGCAGCCTTTACTGTAATGAAACTAGCCTCACTACCATTATCTATTAAAACCCGTAAGGTGTGCGGGTGTCCTTGCGAGTCATGAACGTCAACAAGGGCTGTGGATAACAGAGCTACCTGACGAGAAAGTAACTAGCCAATGCATTGACAGTGGGCACAACTATTTCAGCTGGTGCTGTATTACCACTATCACTGGTTTCATTTATAGCTCCTGAGCTGCCCGAAAACCTATCGAAGTGTAGCAAAGTATGATATTCTTATGACAGGTACGACAAGTGGATGTAGAAGAGCATTCTTGACTTGGTGCGGCCTCAAACAATTGATACAGAGCCTCTTTTCTTTAACTACCTTGAAGCGATCTGCGGGAGACTTGGCTTTCAACACGGGACACCGGTAAATTATATGATCTTTTTTCACAAACTAAACACTTTTGTTTCGAAGTATTAGCTACCAGAGACGATACCAATTTTGGACCGATGTAAATGTATTATTGTTTTTTGAAGTATAAGTATTGCTTTTAAGGGAGGTCGAATGCTCTGCAGCAAGAACATGACACTGACTCTCTACAAAGGTATTTAATGTATCGAATGCAGGTATTTCACCTTTCAAATTCCTAATTTCTGCTTCAAAGTATCGACGAGTTTTAGAATCAAGTTTTTCTAAAAGAATGTTAAGCAACATAAAATCCTCTAATGAATCTGCAATTTTTAATGCCCGCAAAGCTGATAAGTTTTCATTAAAATTATAAATAAGACTTCGTAAACCACTAGGGGTTTCATCTTTTAATTTCTGCAATATCGTAAACGTCCCAATAATGAGTTGCTAGCTCTCTTTTATTGTCATATCTATCTAATAATGTTTTGTATGCAATGGGGTAATTATCGTCTGATAGCACAATAGTTTTAATTAGGTTGAGAGGCTCACCCGATAGACAACCCAACAAATACTCAAACCTTTCGACATTTGCTAACGTGTTGTTATCATGAATACTTCTATTAAAGACTTGAATGAATGCGCTCCAATTTTCTAATTTTCCATCAAATGTTTGTAAGTTCAGTTTTGGCAAACCGTTTTCGACGTTTGGACAATTGAAGTTTTATCGGCAACTGGCGACTGGGCCGAGGACCGAAAATGAACCGGCACCGCGAACTATGGATTGAATAGTAAAATAAGTCTCGTCTACTCTTTTCAAAAAGCATGTTCCTCATCCAGGTTAGAATCCGGTAAAGTCGCAACCTTCATGACTATGTCCCCGTGAATTTTTAAAATATCATCATAAATGTTTTTTACAGACTCGCTTCTTACTTCAAGCATACGACGCACGGTATTTTTCGGGTTCTGTTTGAAAGGAAGCCGCAACGGTAGCTATATCTTCTAATCGTAAATACAAACTCTCACGGAGAGCACGTTGTTCCCGAATATGTTTATTTTGAGCCATGTTTTCTCCTAAATCCGGATTTAACAGGAAAATTGGCAAAATACAAAACGACATAAGCAACTAAAATACGAAAGAAAACGACAATATGTGTTCTTAACCGGTATTAAATCGGTCGACGTGACCAAAACAACCGGTTAGAAAACACGCCGTAAAAAAATTGACCGCGGAAACAGCACGCTAACCTCAAAAAATTAACGAATTACGTACGTATATTAAAAAATGCGACTCGGGCCACAGGAAATTGGTTTTAACAGGATTAATCCGGCTCGAAGGACCAAGGAATTTTGTTGGCGAAACATTTAACGCATCTACTTACGGACTGTATGATTTGCGATACGTCCTGGATGACCCTGGGTGCCGTATTTTCTGGTCTCTAGGTGTCTTCAGCAGATATGGAAACACCGCTTGTTGATTCTCGAAAATGTTAATTTGTCGCGTGCGGCAAAAGACGAATTGTCTCCAGGAGATGGGGAACACCACCGTGGATTATTGAAAGGTTTTACTAGGTGATACGCCGCAACGAGACGCGAAATAGTTACTCGAATTATGCGTTGTGCCGAGATAGATGCGACTTTGTAACTGTTCGCTACAAACGGAAACAAAGGAAAGGATATTGGGTCGGAAGGAAGGGGGAATGGTGGGCCCTTTATTTCCGTATGTCAATTTTAAGCGCGAATATTTGATTTAAAAGTACAATGAGCGCGTCGTCTACTAAGAGTAGGTTTAATTTAGTTAGAAAGAAATAAACGAACGAACAGGGAATACAAACGCGAACACCTAAGATATGTTTTTTTTATAACTTTTTTTTTCGACAAAACTTTTTACATTTAAAAAGTTCCATTCATTTACTAACTTTTTGATCTCTTCAAGTTTTTTCGAGAAGTTAAAGATTAATGAGAAAACAAAGTAAATGTATTGCAATGCATTTTCAAAAAGACGAGCTGTTTAACGCAAAGGTTGTTTAAGAAGTGATTAAATAAAGGTGTTGACCAAAAACCCCCTTAATTTTCATTGGAGAATCACCTCTTAATTTTTTTCTGTGTTATCTAGATACACCCTGTATATGTAGCTGTAGCAACAGTAATTTTTTGAGTACTAGGATTTTGAAAATTAGAAGCAGTTTTCTTACTAATTCCAATTAATTGGTGCTATGAATTGTTCATTTTTAATAATCTTGGGTAGTTTGAAAGATTTCGATTTCTTAAATACCACGAAATACAATAATTTGCCTTATCCGATGAACAAATACAGATTTTAGAATATAAGGCAAAATTTTAGGTGATAAAAAGAAAAGTTTGGACTCGATGAATAATTTGAGGATTCAGGAAATAACTAAACAGACAAAATTGTCTTAAAATATGCCATTTAATGAAATCACACAAATGTACATTATTTTTTTTAATATACGTATATACATTTACTTATTTACAATTTGAATATTACACAACAAAGTCCTAATTACATCAGCAGTACCTACCAAACAAAACTAACGGTTGGTATTTCTTACTGATTTCCCTGTGATTATTATCCCAATGGATAACTAATAAATTATTAAAATACTTATTAAAAACATAAAAGCTACTTATGTTCAGTACTGTCAATAGAAATGAAACGAGTAAATTTTTAATCAGTCAAAAGCGTTAAACAATTAACCATAATTGTTAAAAACCTGAGTTGAAAATAAAATCCATTGGATTGGTACACACAACAACATACATGCTGTGTCCATTGATATCAACAGATGATAAATTAGTAAGTAAAATATTAAGTGGTTTCAAGATTTCTTCCACGCTCCCTTTCAAGAAAGTGGGCGTGGTCAGAAACTACTCTCCAATAAGATTATCACTAACTACATCTAACCACATCTATTCACTATTTTACTGTTTACACTAATGGACTCAGTCTGTGTATATACCTGTACATCCATTAAATAATTTGAACTGCTTACACCCGGAAAGTCTATAAGAGCATTTTTCTTTAGGGTTAATCTTTTTTCTAAACACTTCTAAAATATTTTTATTTGTTTATCAGCCTTTCAGTGCAGTTTATAGACACTACCATATCACAAATATTTATATATATAAACTCCCCTATTGTACATCCATTTCAGATTCTGCTCCAACTGAGTGCTTTCCTCTGCTTCTCCTTTTTTTATTTCTCAACGATTCAAGGTAAGTCTCCATATTACAATAATCTTTTGGCTTCCTCGCTAAATTCTCTGGGCCCACGTCTATTTGTAATTTTTCAGGTAACATAAAGGAAGCTAGCCATCCAACAAGTGGTGTGTATCCAAAAATATAGTGAGATTCTTTGTGATAAAATACCACACCGTCGTAGGGAATATTATGGTCCTCTATGTGGGCGACACTAAACATGTGGTCTTGAATTAATGGTCTCTGTGCTGGAACATAGTCTAATAGCTTGAAGTTATATTTCAAACATTTAGCGAAACCAGGGTTTTCTTCGAATTTTGTCTTCAACCAGAAAAACCGAAAATTTACTTCACTTTCTAGCATAGACATTGCATTCCAAAATAAACAGTCTAATACGAAAACAGTTTTGATACACTTATTGTAAATACAATCTAAAATTGTAACTCCATTTGAATCACTTCCTCCTCCACCAGGGAAATTGGTCTTTATTTTTAAAATTACCCTACCTTGTTGGTTGTAACAGACTGTTGTATGATTCTGGGCTATTAGTAGAATACGGAAGCCCTGAGGACAAAATTTTACAAACCAATTTTCCTCTAAATCGTCGGGAATTTCGGTGAACCATTCCGACTGCATAAGTTTAAAATTAAATTTCTTTTTAGAAGAGTGTCTTACCGGGTCACATTCCATTTTTTCTGAGATATCCATTTCTTTAAAAAACGTATCACATAACTGCCTGTTTCTATCAGTGATTTGATGTCTTTTTTGCTTTTGCTCCTCGAGAAATTTTCTCTTCGTTGCTGCTGTGATAGCTCAATGTTTTTACCGTTGTATTTATACAAATCACAAAAAACGGATTGTCCTTCACTATATTCCACAGACTCTTCCATTTCGTTTGATATTGAAGATAAAGATACTTTTAAAAACAAACTTGAAACAACCAAGTCTATACTCTGTATAATAAAAATAATACAATACAACGTCCGGTAACCGTCACAGATATAGGTTATTTTCTACACTCGTCTTAGAATGAAATGGGTAATAAATCAGCCGAGTTGAGTAGCCACCATAGAGAAATTATTTAATTTTTCTCTATGGTGTCTATGATTTTTCCCATAATTGCTGTGTTTCTTTTATCTATGCCCCTCTTTTTTACCTGCAATATCAGTTTATTTCATTTCAGTTCAAAAATGGGTGTTTCTTTATGCCATCTCATTTTGAGGATATCAGTTCCTACTGAAATTAAAAATACCATGATTAGTTTCTCATTTCACTTAAGACTGTGATAAAAGTGAGATTACACTTGTTAGGTTTCTAAAAAAAGTTAATCAAAACGTAGTTTTCCAAATATCTGAGAGTCCATAGCAGTATCATTTGGGCTCCACAATGGATATCCAATGGATTTTTTTTCAGCGTTAGCTGTCTCAGGTACAATTTTATCAGAAGAAAGATCATTCTCTAGTCATTAGTTTTATGTGAAAATGTACCATATATCTTCACAATAATTGGCTTTGCATAGTTTTCTCTTCTAATTTGTAATTTTCTATATAATCTATATCTAAAATAAAAAATTCATCTTAACTTCGTTTTTAGGTGTTTCTTAGTTTTCACAGAAATTTTTAGTAATAAGATAAGATTAAAAGCATAAAACCCGTTTTATAACAGCAAACTTTTATTTTCATTTCAATTTATTCCACTTCACCAAACTGAAATTGAAATGAAATGTTGGGTAAAAGAAACACAGCAGTTATTAACAAGGTTGTATCACAGTTATTACTTACTACTTAAAACTGTGGTTGTATACTTGACATGTGACATGAGAGAGAACCGGAATCTATAAGCGAGTTCTGTTAGGTATGTGAGAGAGAAGCAGCCACACCGGTATATGTATAATCAACCTCAGAATAAAAATAGCTAGCAAAAAGTTTGACTAGTGTTTTCCGGTGACCCTTCCGAGCGTTCTCAGAGCTGGGGCAGTTATCCAAAAATGATAAGAGATAGATGATTACAATTTTTGCTTTTAGCCATTCTAAATGCGCATTCTCCATGTATGTACTTCAAAACAGCCTACGAGGTTCTTTGTTATTGGCCAAAAATCTCTTAAAAATTATTTGAGGCACTGTTGTCAGATATACCACGTTTTCTAAACGTCCTACAATATACTTGGCACCCTTAATAACGCAATATTTCTATGAAATATATATTCTGTAATCTATTTATTAAAGTATTTCCGTCATTAATTAGTTATTAGACACATTCATAACAATATATAAATATTAAAGGCCAAAATAATATAACCAGTAAAATGACATTAAAATATTAGGTTAATTTGTCTGACAGAGACAGAGGGGACACAAATATCAAAAAGAATTCAGCTCTACGTTAAATTAAATGTTTTTTATTCGGAAATATGTTCTCTAGTAATGAATATAATGAAAATTATTATTTATTTAACTATTCACATCCGCATACATAGAACATAGGTACTTACGTATAGACATCCAAAAAAAAAAAACGTCATCAAAGTTGGCCGAGAAAAAAAAGACGTATTTCTATTCTTAATCGAATTTATAACCTTATTTACTTGTCAAGACTGTCACATCATATGACAGCCATTGTTTATGTTACAAATTGCGACAGTCCTTCTCAAAAGTTTGACATAACCGAAAAGCTTAGACATGACCGCTATTTCCATCTCTCTCGTTCATAGCCAGAGTTGATGACGTTTTTTTTTGGATGTCTATATTATTGATAATAACTGATAAAAATAAATGAATACTATTTTTGTGGCCGACATAAGATGTTTTTGAGTAGCGATATCTGTCAACACCGCAACCTTGACGTTTCCCCATTTCCCCTGTCTTTCAGTAGATGTGAGGTTAGAGATCGTTGTTTTTAGGAACCTAATTTTTTCCGGTGCCAACATGGCGTGGATGAGAATGTAAGTTTGTTAGAATCGTTTAAAAATAATCAATTTGCGGCTACGTTTTATAAAATATTCGCTTTGCTTGAGCCGGTATAAAATTTATTGGAATGTCAAATTGTTTTTTTCAGGTTTACTCTACTTTTAGTTTATTTCATTGGATTAGCCCTTGCGGTGGACAAAAACAATTTTAAAAGCTGCGATCAAAGCAGTTTCTGTAGGTGAGTGCGAAATGTTTTATATGACAGAACAGAGAACTAGTACTCTACATAATTCAAGCATCAGAGCTGTAATAAAACACTTAATAAACACTTAATAGGTTTAATAGTTGTTGTAAGTACCATCTTTTATTGGACATCAATTACAAGTGTAAGACCATTTCAAAAGTAGAATTCTCATTATTTTCCTCACATTTTAGGCGTTTAAGAGGTGTCAAACCTGATGATAGTAAATATGAAATAGACTTAGATTCTCTTCAAGCTCTTGATAATGCTGTTGAGGCTAAATTAATAAATACCGAGGCCGGTGCCGAATTCAAGTTATCACTAACAGCTCTTGCGGGAAATATTTTTCGCTTACAAGTTGATGAAGTTAATCCGTTACATCCGAGGTATCGACCCCAGTACGCCCTAAATGGAGAACCACAAGTCGCTAAGTAAGTATTATATTCTTATTTTGAAACAATATTATACATGTGTCATTTCAGATTGGAGGTTCTAGACAGAAATAAAGAGAGTATAGTAGTTCAGAGCGGGGATAATAAAGCAGCTATTTATTTCAAACCACTTAAAGTGGAGTTCTTCAAAAACGATGTTTTGGTCAGCGTCGTCAATGGAAGGGGATTATTTACTTTTGAACATTATAGAACTAAAGCACCAGAAAAGTAAGTGATGACATTTATAATTTGAGATATTCTGGTGTTGCAAACTTATTATACAGGCCGTCAAATTCCCTCGTGCATTAGTATGAAATGCTTAATTTTTTAGTGTTGGCGAAGGAGAGGTAGAACAGCCGAAAGAAGATCCTGGCGCGTGGGAGGAGAACTTCAAGGCACACCATGACAGTAAGCCAAGAGGTCCTTCTGCTGTTGGCCTTGACGTCACTTTTCCTGGTGCCCTTAGGGCATACGGGTTACCGGAGCATGCTGATAGATTAGCCTTAAGAACAACAGCACCAGGTGGACTAGATCCTTATAGATTGTATAACTTGGATGTGTTCGAATACGAGGTAGATTCGACTATGGCTATTTATGGAGCTGTACCTGTTGTCTATGCACATTCGTAAGTAAAATTGGTATAAATCTGCTTATAAATAATTTTTATCAATAATTATTAGTGTATCCCCTTAAAAGTTTTCATTCATAAGGCCTATACAAAATTTGGTAAAAAAAATTTCAGCGTCGTGTAACACGTTTTAGTTATTTTTGATTATTTGGGCTTTGATTTGATTCGAAAAGAATTTATTTTCTCATTGTGATGGTTTGTTTGTAGTTTTGTGCATCTGCTGTTGTGAGAGAAACAAATAAAAGTATATTTTTATTTACAGTAAAATTCTTCAAAAAAGTCAATTATTTACCTGCTTTTTTGATCATTATGCCTAAATACTATTCAAATGGACCAAATGTTTATTTTGTTAAATTGTCTCAATGATTTTGTCTTCTAGACTAAAACATACAGTTGGGGTATTTTGGCATAATGCCGCTGAAACTTGGGTGGACATAAACAATAGCAAGGATGGCAACGTTATGTCATCTTTGGTTAACTTGGTTTCTGGAACAAAGACGGAGAATAGCGTAGAGGCTCATTTCATGAGCGAAAGTGGTATCATCGATTTGTTTGTGCTTATGGGACCCAAGCCGAAGGATGCTGTCAAACAGTATGCCTTGCTTACTGGTGTTGCTCCTTTACCACAGGTAAATATTTTTAAAAATAATTTAAACTTTTTTTTAACCCCTTTTTTATGAGAAACGAGCCGATACTTCGGAAAATCACATAACCTTGAGTGGCGTTTTGTTGTCATGTTGCTTTATGACTCATCGCCATATGTTTACCCTAAAACCTAACCACTGCAGCTTGCAAGGTTTATGGTGGGTTCATGCAGAAATTTTTAGTAATAAGAATAAGAATAGTAATAAGAATAAAAGTTAAACCTTCGTTTTATAATGACCCAGTTCATGCAGTAAATATTATTTTTAGTAATAATTTTAAAAATAAGGATTTACTGCATGAACTGGGTCATTATAAAACGAAGGTTTAACTTTTATTCTTATTACTATTCTTATTCTTATTACTAAAAATATCTGCATGAACCCACCTTTAGTCTACAACCTGATTGTCGTTGCAGATGTGTTTAGGCTTGGCGTTTTACAATTTTTCAGTTTGTGTGTTTAGTTAGATTTGAACTAAGTTTTTGGAGTTATTCAAAATATTAGTAATTTTTAAAAACACCGTAAATCAAAATGTCTGAGATACCGATGATTTTGAATAAGCAGAGTTATCTGAAAACGGTTCAGACAAGATTGACATTAGCGATAGTACCATAGAATCGGATGGTAGTTCATCAGATGGAAGGAATCTTAGCTCTGTAAGAAGTTGGTGTAAACTTAGCGTACATCAGGCCAATCCATTTCCTCCACCTCCTACTTCATTTTGACTATATTTTGACTATTTTCACTACCAAAAATAATGTTTTTGGAATCATATATTTACATATTTATTATCAGCAATTAAAAAAAAATATTTTTTTTACCATTTTTCCGAAAAAAAAAAAAACGTGTGTTAAGGGGTTAATAATGTTTTGGTTAATAATATTTTTAAAACTTTTTGTATTATATATTTGTTGCAATTACATTATACATATTTTCTTTTCAAAGGTACCTGCGTACTTTGGTTTGTGTTTTAAAGTGTTTAATTTCATCGTCTTTTAATTTTCCTCATAGATGTATAAAAATTATTTTTAAAACTCCAACAAAACCTAAATAAAAATGATTTCCATAACGTCACTTATATTTATGTAAGTTATTTTTAGCTCATCAGTAAAGCTGGTATAAACGGGACATGCCAGAAAGTTCTATACATAAGTGTAATACATAAAAGTAACTAGTAGCCTTTCACATGTTTGCCATTTTATTGTTATGAAATTATATCGCACTACCTATTATATTCAACCTATTGTATACCGCGGAGGTTGTACAACTGCACCAGCTGACAAGGGACTACTGGAATCGAATCAAATTGGGGCAACCTCCATTACATGCTACGCGATTTGCCTATATGTCATGTCGCCGTGTGCCACCTTTACTCATTAGCCAGTTTAACCCTTTGCGGCACGGTGGCACCGTACGGTGCCATTTTTTTAAAACATGTGTTTTCCGATTTTGAAGTAGTTTAAATTCGATTTAACACATGTTTTTTGTATTTTTATGATCGTGGGATGTTACAGAATTAAAATGCATGCACAAAGGTATGAATTTGTTTGTTAATTTATTTATTTTAATTAATTTTATTATTAACAAATTGAAAAAAAACAACCCTTTTTTCAACAAAAATTCATTATTGGAGACATTTTTTAGCATCATCGCACGGAAAAAATTATACAGAGGTTTTCGGGGTCTCTGATGACGAATCTGCCTTCAGAATTTAGAAATTCAAAATGGCGGATCCAAGATGGCGAACAAAAATTTCAAATATCACCAGAAATCATAAAAAAAATTATTATACAACGGTTCTTGGGGTTGCTGATTACGAATCTGACTTCAGATTTTGAAAATTCAAAATATCGGATCCAAGATGGCGGACAAAAATTCCAAATATCACTGGATTTAATAAAAAAACTATTATACAACGGTTTTTGGAGTGGCTCTGATTACGAATCTGATGTCATAATTTAGAAATTCAAAATGGCGTATCCAATATGGCGGAAAAAAATTTCTAACATCACCGGATCTTTCTCATACTTTCAAGTTGACCCCAATCATTTTGTAGGAATAAAATCCGCAATTACATATAAATGGGCACCATAACCAATTCGAGATTACTCACTTTGGAATGAATCCAGTAGTAAATTTCAATTTTAGGCTACCGTTTTTGAAAAACTTCCTATATGCAATTTTTGGTGAAAGTCAGTAATATTTCAAATATTTAGTCATCATATTGGATCCGCCATTCGGAATTTTTAAAATCTCACCAAAAAAGTTCAGGTTGGTAATCAGCGAGCTCCAAATTCTCTGTGTATCAATTTTTAATGAAATCCGGTAATATTTGAAATATTTGTCCGCCATCTTGGATCCGCCATTTTGAATTTCTAAATTCTGAGGTCAGATTCGTAATCAGCGACCCCGAAAACCTCAGTATACCAATTTTTTATGAGAAACCGATTATATAAAAAATGTATGCCGCAAAGGGTAAAAAAAACTACACAATATAACAGTCAGATTCACTACTCTTTTGTTACAGTACTTCACTCTGGCATACCACCAGTGCCGTTGGAATTATGTCGACGAGGACGATGTGACGACTGTGGTAGAAAGCTTCGACTCCAACGATCTTCCCGTGGACGTCATGTGGCTAGACATAGAGTACACCGATGGCAAAAAGTACTTCACGTGGGATCCTCTTAAGTTCCGTCATCCTGACGTTATGATTAACAACTTAACGGCCACAGGCAGAAAGTTAGTTGTTATCATTGATCCACATATAAAGAGGGAATCCGGGTACTTTTTGCATGAGGACGCGCTCGCTAATGATTACTACGTGAAAAACAAAGACGGTAGCGTTTACGAAGGTAAGTGGCTATAATAAACAATGTGAGGTTAATATTATTTTGAAATATTTGGTCTTCGGCCATTTGCGTTATGGTAATGACGAAATAGGATACATCGAAATTAAGAGAGAAGGTACCTTATACATCGCAAAAGGAAAAATTGTGCTAGGACTTCAAAACATGTCATGACATCCAAAAAAAAACCCGTCATCAGTTGGCCGAAAAAAAAGACGTATTTCTATTCTTAATCGAATTTATAACTTTATTTACTTGTCAAAACTGTCACATCATATGACAGCCATTGTTTATTTTATAAATTGTGACAGTCACTCGTCAAAAGTTTGACATAACCGAAAAGTTCAGACATGAATGCCATTTCCATCTCTCTCGTTCATGGCCAGAGTTGATGACGTTTTTTTTGGATGTCTGAATCACTGGGCTCAAGGGAATAATAGAAAATAGTGGTCATCTTACTTTGTCCCTTGCTATCTACTTCAAAATGTTTGTAAATGAAATGAAGTGGAATATCCAGTGTCGCCAATAGAATCTGGGCGTTAGGGACGAATGCGCATGCGAAAATCGTGACGTCATAACTTTCGGCGGGACCTATTTTTCAAATTTCAACCCCATTCTTAAATTGCTTCAAAAATAAATACCCTGTAGAGCACAAATAACCATCAATTACAAGTGAAATAATTCTATTCAAAAAAACAAATTGTTAACCCAACAATGGGTAGTTAATAATAAAAATAATTATAATAGTTTTTTATTTTTTATTTATTTTTTATTATTTATATATATAATAAATATTATATTTTTTTTTTTTTTTTGTTTATATATTTTTTTAGTTTTATAATAATTATAATAGAGTGACTTTATTGAAGTTATCGATATTAACAATAACTACATATAGCATAAACAAGCGAAGTCTAGCAGTTATAACTGCTATTCTATTATTTTCCCTATTATCCCCTATTATTATTAGGGTGGTGTTGGCCGAGGTGCTAGCAGTTACTTGGACTTCTACGATCCGAAAGTGGTCGATTACTACAAAGGCTTGTACTCGACTGATAAATTCAAAGGCACTAGCAACGATGTGTTTATCTGGGGCGAAGAACGACAAGAACCGTCGGTATTCAACGGTCCCGAAGTCACGATGCCCAAAGATTGCCTGCATTACGGTGGTTGGGAGCACAGGGACGTACACAATGAGTAGCTCTAGCACATGTGAGTTTGTTTTTTTTTCACAAAATGTTCATTTAGTATATAAAGTTGTATAGAATTTCCATTCTAAATTGAAAATAGGTACTTATACAAGGTAGGATAAGGATATATCAGTTTACTAACATTTTGTATGGAACTAAATATGCGTTTCTATACTGATCTAATACCCGTATAGACCGTATCATAGTCCACGTTGATTTGACGAGCGCCTGTCACTTAAAAAGTGATCGGAATCTACACTTCATTGGTCATTGTCGCTACTCTGGTAGGAGGAAATATATCACGAGACAGTGCATACAGTCGACCCAGTTGATTACGTTGGCGGTAAAACACGGGTTATAACCACGCTATCTTTGACGGACTGTATACAAAAAAACGTTGTTTTTGTGAGTGTTTTGATGCTTTATATTCTGTGCGCGTACAATAATGGCGAAGTGGGTTTTTAAAAGGTTTAAATTATACAAGCTTTTATTTCATTTGCGTCATAATTCAATCATTAAAAAACCCATAATTTTAATCAATACCTCTTTCATAAACATGGCTTTCTGGAGGCCTTTCGAAGCGGATGAAAATAACGTAGCTTCAGATATAACCAGCGAAAATGTCGAAACGGTCGAGTACGATGAATTTAAAAATAAAGACTTTAAAAGCGACGTTTACTACTTATTATTACCTATCTCTAAAAGTTATTTTTTCTAGCACGCCCCTGGAATCATAAAGTTGCACCGCTTTTTTTGTTCCCCAGGCGTATTTATCATTTTCAATTCAGAATAGATGGACTATATGTATATATAAAGTTTCTAACTGGGAGCCTGCTCATTTTATGTGATCCTTCAACTGGTTAATTTCAGACAATTGGAACGTTCCAAGGCCTGATCCAAAGATCGAGTAATAGACGACCTTTCATCCTCACCAGGGGCCATTTCTCGGGGTCCCAGAGGTACGTCGCGGTTTGGACAGGAGACAATAATGCGGAGTGGTCCCATTTAGCCATCAGTTTCCCCATGTGTCTCGCCGAGGCTCTCGGCGGCATCAGTTTTTTGCGGAGCCGACATTGGAGGCTTCTTTAACAATCCGGAACCGGAATTACTTCAGAGGTGGTACCAGGTTAGTACCCGACTGCTGTATACAATTTTTATTGGTAACTTAAATGTCTAACTGTGGTACTTGGTTGGTAAAATTAACCATAATTGTTATTCTATAGTTCTTGTTCAGTTCTACAAATCTAAGGATATCTTTATTTTATCTTAATCATGATATTGAGAGAGAGGTAGAGAGTATGCAGTTGATTAAATTGGTAAAGCATTTAGCAAAAAAAAAAACTTAAATGTTACTGTCCCAACCTAACATAAACATGTCCATGGAATGGTCAAAATGAAAACGTCTTAAGGTTTGCCTGGAATTGCAAAAATAATTAAAAGTTAATGAAATTGTTGATATATATTCTTCAAGTAATAAAATTATCTTCAGAATTGTTTGGGATTTTTTCACCATCTAGTTTACGAGAAAAAAATCTGAAACTGTACATGCATAGCAATAACGTCTAGGAAGAACATAGATTTACATGGACATGATTGACCAGATGTGTTGCACGCAATTATCAATTTAATTTTGAGTGTTCCACGCAATCGGGCTGGCGCTCTGTCGACGCGGCGACGCCGCGTCTCCTAATTATTCCTTTTTGCGTTTCTTCCCTGCCTCAATGCCACATTGCACTCTCCGTAATTGTTTTGCCGAAATAAAACGAACTTTCCTACGTAATCTATCAGATGTCTCATTTAATTTATCAAAATTTCTGCTTGGCCGAACCATTACCGACAAACTTTTTGAGGTTAGAATTAATTTCTCTCAACAATTTTCGCCGATTAGCCTAGCCAACTGCTGAAAGCAAACCTTTCAAACCGTTCAGCGTTGCCGTACTTTCCAACTATAAATCGACTCTTAAAAAAGCGGTCAACAAATTATTTCATCGTCCAAACTTGGTATATAATAATAAATTATTAATTTATTGTGCATTACAAACATACTGCACAGAAAGTTCCATCTTAAATTAAAAAAATATGATATCAACATTTCACTTTTGTAAGTTGTAACCCAGATTTCTTTTACATGGAAGAGATAGGGAGTTTCCCCCTTGCCGCCCACCTCGGTCACCAACCTCCTTAAATTGTAATTCTGGGTGTTGTGTTTACAGTTGTTGGTAGTTGGTTTTCAACACTTTTAAATAACCTGGTATAACATATATTTAACTATTGCCTATTATGGTTTCGCTTGAATTTCTTCTTCACCTTCTGGAGTGCCTCAAGGTCCAACTTTAGGGCCACAGCTACTTAACATTTATACCGTTTGTATTACTCAGGTTATTAAATATTGTTTGTTGTGTGTATGGGGGCTATCTTGACTTTATTTTAGCTTGATCTCTATTCTGAAAATGCTCAAACCCCAACGAATTAGCTGTTCATCCTCAAACCTGAGTGTGAAATATTGTTGATGCGTTGGACAAATTGGAATTGGGGATATTTATTATTTCAGGCTGGTATCTGGCTGCCTTTCTTCAGGGCTCACGCCCATATCGACACCAGACGCAGGGAACCGTATTTGTTCGGCGAAGACGTACGTAACAGAATAAGGGCGGCCCTGAAGTTGAGATATGCTTTCCTTCCCCTTGTGGTACACGTTGTTTTGGGAGCACGAGATTACTGGCGAGCCTGTCATAAGGCCCCTCTTCTATCAGTACCCAGAAGACGAAAACGTGATCGAAATTGATAATGAACTACTCATAGGTAAGTTTTTAGGGCATGAAATTGAGGAGTTTATACGAAAGAAGTCTCAAAGCTTTCAAAAATGTGTATTTTGTATTTGGATAGCAGCAATGTCTTGGAAAAAAATATTATGCATTAGACTTGCTTTTAAATAATTACATATATGAGGTGCGGCTATTAAATAACTGAACTGCTGTCATAACACTCTTTATTCGTTATCAACTACAGTAGCAACTTTCACGCCTTCAATGTACTCCCCTTGGCAATCTC